>JAEUCK010006151.1:0-26301 GCA_017311455.1 Otocyon megalotis megalotis
TGTGCCTCTAGCACACAAGCGCCATGGAGGCAGGGCTGGCTCTGCCTGTTCAGTGGATCCCGCCAGGCTGCACGGCGCCTGGTATGCAGTAAAAACCACTAGGATCCATTCTGCCCAATTTCTCCCTAATTCATACTCTCCTCTCTTGGTTTCTATTACCTCATGCCCCCTCCCTCTTATCCTCTCTCTCTCTCTCTCTCACACACACACACACACACACACACTCACTCACTCACTCACCAAGGGTCCACTTGAGCCCTCCTTCCAGTCCTCACGATCCATCTGCTCTCATTCCTTCCCCTTCCCTCTCAAGTTGCTTATAGCTCAGCTTCTGTGAATTTTTCTCTAACCTCATGTAGGTCTATTATTCTAATATTTAGCTACCCCACGATATTACTCTCCTTGTCCTAGACCTCCTCTTGCATTTGCAATTAATCCTTTGTGTCTGGAATGTATCTGCCCCATGTCCTGTGCCACATTACACACTCCTGAGGGAAGAATTGAGGTTCGCTCTTCAGAGAGCTTCTCAGCAACTGCTCAATAAATGCCACCCACTGAACCCAATAATTTGCTTTAAATAACACCCTACCTAGCATCTTCCAGATGCTTCTGGATCCAAACTTTTTTTTCATATATTTGAATTAGAGGGACTTTAATAAATTACATATAAATCTAAGATGAAACACAGCCTTTACAAAGAAAAGTATCTTTCCATTACCTCCTTCGTGATGACAGTTTTTCATAAAGGGAAAATAGATTGTTAGAGTACGGAACAGGCAATTAGTTCCAATGTATAGTTATCATTAATAACCCACTCATAGTAAAAATTATAATTTGGTGTCTATTAAACCAGTGCCTGGCACACACAGTAAATGCTCTGTCAAACATCTCATTTAATTCTAACAACAACCTATCAAGAGGTTTTCTTGCTGTTTCTGAATTTTACCAACATCTTCCTGAGCTTCCTTTCTCAAAAGAGTCCATAACTGAGGAAGGGAGCTCTCCTTGAGACATCTGAAAGGCTCACTGCTGAGGCCTTCCAAAAGGCAAGGGGTCTGGTGAGTCAGCCAGAACACAGCCCAAGAAGAGCCAGGAGTGATTGGCCTCAGAGAAGATGCTCCTATCTTCACAGGGTGGCTGCTGGGAAGTTAGGGGCAAATCTTGGAGAAGAAAGACTTAGTCTCCACACAGACACCATTATCACCACTGCAATCCACCCACGTCATATGCTCCACTCATCAGAGAGTCCATACATCAATGTCTGACAGGCTGTCAGCAGATGACTTGAGTCATCTGAAGCATGTGGAAACTCTGTGTCCAACATTCTGAGAATGTGGACACACAGGCCAGCCCAGGACCAAAATCCCTTCACACCATGCAATTTAGACCCCTCCAAGAGACATAACCTAGCTTGCAAGTAAATCTGTTAAGGCTTTCAGGTGTGCCTTACCATGCATTTGAAGAATTATTTTTCATTTATGAGCTGTACATTATCACTTTGTGTGCAGCCATCATATATAAGATGCTGCACAAAAATAATTGATTACTTATGAGTGACAGAGTAATTGGCACTACCCTGGTTATTCAGCTATTTTTATGCATTATAATTACCAGCTTCAGTACACTAGACAGAATTTAATGTTCTTGAAAATTAATATTATTGAAGGACTTGATACAAAAGCATGTAGTATTCTTAAATTAAAAACTTGTCACACACTGATCGAGTTTCACATTGTTGGCTATTTATCAACATTTTGTTTTAATCACTTCAAACCTTTTTATCAAGGTACAGAGCCTGGAGCTTATGTCAATCCAGTACAACTGAATTCTAGTAGCTCATAATATAAGCTAAAGTTTGCCATAATAATATTACATATTTAATGTTTTAAAGACCAAGATTCTTTTGCCTACTGACCTGTATTGTAGCTATGAGTTCCTTGAAAGAAAAAAAAAAGAGTCATTTATACATGATCCTAATAGGTGCCTGGTGTGCTAAGGCTGCATGAGATATATTTAAAAAACATAATAATAGGCAGCCAGGGTGGCTCAGTGTTTTAGCGCCGCCTTCAGCCCAGGGCCTGATCCTGGAGACCCGGGATCGAGTTCCACGTCGGGCTTCCTGCATGGAGCCTGCTTCTCCCTCTGCCTGTGTCTCTGCCTCTCTCTCTCTCTCTCTCTCTCATGAATAAATAAATAAATAAATCTTAAAAAAAAACAGAATAATATACAACAGCAACGCCTGTGAACTCACTAGAAGAAATTCCATTTTCTGCACTAGGTCTAGCTGTGAAACAGGAGAGACCCTGACCAGATAAAAGACATGGTTGTGAAGTTGGATGGGCTCCTAACTGCATTTCCTCCTGCCCAGGTGAGAGTACCAAGACAGGTATCTGTCATTACGCTTTTGATTGGATAAAGAGAAACTTTCCCTTTAAATGACTTAATCCCAGTCTCCCAAAATGCTTATTACTTCCAGAAACCTGCTTTTCTCTTCAGTGCTGTGATAAATTTCTGTTTACTGCAGTCTCTTTCTTTCCTCTTTTATTCTATTTGCCTTTGTATTTTTAACAGCACAAAAATTTTTGCCACATTGCCCACATCCCGTCTGAGCTGCCAGGCCACACTAGCCATCTGCGTGCGGCTTTCCTGACTATTCTCTCTCCTGAATTCATTTTGCCTGATCCTTCCTTCCCAATCCTATCTATCTTTTTTCTCTTCTCAGCAGTTAGCTAACATATGGAACTATATAGGGTGCTTAAACACTTAATTCCTAAGTTTACATAGTACTTTTAGTTGCTTGTTCCTAATGCAAGAACCAGATTTGTAGACTTTTTAAAATCTTATTACTTTCTTTATAATAATAATTAAAGTTATGTTTTACTCCTGTGGCTCACGAATTGCTTTTTTATTTCTGTTAGCAGAAGTCCCTTAATAGAAAATGATTTCCCATCCCCAGTATAGTGGCTTAATAGATATATATCAAAAAATCATAGAACATTTTACTATTATTAGTTTTAAGAAAATTAAAGTTAGAAAAGGCAGGGCTAGAATCAATTTTAAATTTAAAGCCAAAATTCTGGGCAGCCCGGGTGGCTCAGTGGTTTAGCACTGCCTTCAGCCCAGGGTCTCATCCTGGGGTCCCGGGATCGAGTCCCACATCGGGCTCCCTGCATGGAGCCTGCTTCTCCCTCTGCTTGTGTCTCTGCCTCTCACTGTGTGTCTCTCATGAATAAATAAATAGAATCTTTAAAAAATTAAATAAAGCCAAAATTCTTATATTTCTTCACAATCACATTAATAGATTAACATAATTTTAAGTAATGGGCTATACTGTTCTAATATACACCAATTTAATAATCAAAGTAGTATCTGCCAACCACTAACTCCCATAAACTTGCATTAAAAATGTTTATTACCCCATACTGTGTATTTAAAAAGTAAAAATGGATTATAAACCTAAGATTTTAGTTCTTACTATAATTAATAAGAATTAAAACTATGTATTTCACTTAGATAATCTAAACCTAAACCCAACCTGGACCATAACCCTCATCCTAAACCTAACCCCACCCGTAAACCTAACACACACCTGTACGGCAACCCATACCCTAAACCTAACCTTAACACTAAGCCTAACCGTAACCCTTACCTGTACCGTAAAACTAACCCTAACTCTAAACCTAACCTGAACCGAAACCCTAAGCATAACGTGAACCAAAATCGTAACCCTAACCCTAACACTAACCTGTACCGTAACCCTAACCCTAACCCTAACCCTAACCTATACCGTCACCCTACCACTAACCCTAACCCTAAGCTGTATGGTAAAACTAACTCTAACCCTAAACCTAACCCTTACACTAACCTGTACCGTAACCCTAACCCAACACTAACCCTAACCCTAACTTGTATCATAACCCTAACCCTAACCCTTCCCTATACCGTAACCCTAACTCTAAACCTAACCCTAACCTGTACAATAACCATAACCCTAACCCTAACCCTAACCCTAACCTGTACCGTAACCCTAAAACTAAACCTAACCCTAATCATAACCCTAATGCTAACCTCTACAATAAACCTAAACATAAACCGTACCATAACCCTAACATGATCCGTAACCCTAAACCTAACCATAACCTGTACTGTAACCCTAACCCTAAACCTAACCATAACCCTAATGCTAAATTGTACAGTAACCCTAATGCTAAACCTAACCTATACCGCAACCCTAACACAAACCGTAACCCTAACCCTAAACTGTACAGTAAACCTACCCCTAACACTAACCCTAACCCTAACCCTAACTTGTACCGTACCCTAACCCTAACCCTCACGCTACCCTGTACCGTAACCCTAAACCTAACCCTAACCCTAACCTGAACCCTAAACCTAACCGTAACCCTAACCTGTACCGTAACCCTAACCGTAACACTAACCCTAACCCGAACCCTAACCCTAAACTTAACCTTAAACTGTACCATAACCATAACACTAATGCTAACCTGAACACTAACACTAACCTGTACTGTAAACCGAACCCTAACCCTAACCCTAACCATAACCTTCACCCCAATCCTAACCGTAACTCTAACCTGTACCGTAACCCTAACTGTAACACTAAGCCTAACCCTGACCCTAACCCTGACACGAAACCTAAACGGTACCGTAACCCTAACCCTAACCCTAACATCTACCGTAACCCTAACACTAACCCTAACCCTAAACCTAACCCTACCCTGTACTGTAAACGTAAACCTAACCCTAACCCTAACCCTAACACTAACCCTAACCCTAACCAGTACCATCACCCTAAACCTAACCCTAATCCTAACCCTAACGCTAACCTATACCATAACCTTAGCCCTAACCCTTACCGTAACCCTAACTTGTACTGTAACCCTAAACCTAACCCTAACACTAACCTGTACCGTAACCCTAACCCTAACCCTAACCAGTAGCATAACCCTAACCCTAACCATAAACCTAAACCTAACCCTAACCTGTAGGGTATCCCTAACCTAACCCTCACCCTAATGCTAACATGTACCATTACCGTAACCCTAACCCTAACCTGTACCACAACCCTAACCGTAATCTAAACTTAACCTGTATGGTAACCCTAACCGTAACTCTAAACCTAACTTGTATCGCAACCCTAATCCTAACCCTTCTCCTAACCATTACCCTAAACCTTACCAGTAAGGTAACCCTAACCCTAACCCTAAACCAAACCTTAAACCTAACCCTAACCCTTCCCTGTATCGTAACCCTAACCCTAATCCTAACCCTAACCCTAACCTGTACTGTAACCCTAACCCTAACCTTAACCTTAACCCTAACCCTAACCGTAACCCTAACCTGTACCGTAACCCTAACCATTACCCTAACCCTAACCCTAACCCTAAACTTAACCCTAAACTGTACCATGACCATAACCCTAACGCTAACCCTAACCCTAATTGTTACCTGAACCGTAACCCTACCCCTAACCCTAACCCTAACCTGTACCATAAACCTAACACTAACCCTTACGCTAACGCTAACCCTAACTTGTACCGAACCCTAACCCTAACACTAACCTAACCCTAAATTGTACCGCAACCCTAACACTTAACTTAACCCTACCCTGTACCTTAAACCTAACCCTAACCCAAACCCTAACCGTCACCCTAACCTGTAACGTAACCCTAATCCTAACCCTAACCTAACTCTAAACCTAACCTGTACCCTAACCCTAACCCTAAACTCTATGGGAAAGCTAACCCTAACCCTAACACTGATCCTAACCCTAACCTGTACCGGAACACTAACCCTAACCGCAACCCTATTCCTAACCCTAAGGCTAACCCTAACCCTAAACCTAACCTCTACCATAACCCTAACCCTAACCCTAAACCTAAACCTAAACCCAACCTGTACCATCACCCTCATCCTAAACATAACCCTACCTGTAAACCTAACACACACCTGTACGGCAACCTTAACCCTAAAACTAACCCTAACACTAACCCTAACCGTAACCCTTACCTGTACCGTAACCCTAGCGCGAACTCTAAACCTAACCTGAATCGAAACCCTAACCATAACCTGAAGCGAAACCCTAACCCTAAACCGAAACCTAACCTGTACCGTAACCCTAACCTTAACCCGAACCCTAACCCGTACCGTAACCCTAACCCTAAACCTAAACCTAAGCATAACCTGTACCGTAACCCTAACCCTACCCCTATACCTAACCCTAACATGTACCGTAACCCTAACCCTTAACATACCCTAACCCAAATGCTAACCTGTACCGTAACCCTAAACCTCACCCTAACCCTAAGCCTAATGCTAACCTATACCGTAACCCTATCCCTAAACCTAACCGTAACCCTAACTTTTACCGTATCCCTAACCCTAACCCTAACCGAACGTTAACCCTAACCTGACCGTAACCCTAACCCTAACCCTAAACCTAACCCTAATGCTAACTTGTACCGTAACCCTAACCCTAACCCTAACCCTAACCTATACAGCAACCCTCACCCTAACCCTAACCCTAAACTGTACAGTAGACCTACCCCTAACACTAACCCTAACCCTAACCCTAACTTGTACCATACCCTCACCCTAAACCTAACCCTACCCTGTACCGTCACCCTAACCCTAACCATAACCATAACCTGAACCCTAAATCTAACCATAACTCTAACCTGTACCATAACCCTAACCGTAACACTCATCCTAACACTAACCCTAAACTTAACCCTAAACTGTACCGTAACCATAACCCTAACGCTAACCTTAACCCTAACCCTAACCTGTACCGTAACCCTAACCCTAACCCTAACCTTAACCTAAACCTAACTGTAACCCTCACCTGTACTGTAACCTTAACCGTAACACTAACTCTAACCCTGACTCTAACCCTGACACTAAACCTAAACTGTACCGTAACCGTAACCCTAACCCTAACCTCTACCATAACCCTAACCCTA
Organism: Otocyon megalotis megalotis; assembly: GCA_017311455.1. Lineage (NCBI taxonomy): Eukaryota > Metazoa > Chordata > Mammalia > Carnivora > Canidae > Otocyon > Otocyon megalotis. The sequence continues at coordinate 6,984 of JAEUCK010006151.1, forward strand.
AACCTAACCCTACCCTGTAACGTAAACCTAAACCTAACCCTAACCCTAACCCTAAAACTAACCCTAACCCTAACCAGTACCATCACCCTAAACCTAACCCTAAACCTAACCCTAATGCTAACCTATACCGTAACCCTTACCCTTACGTAACCATAACTTGTACCGTAACCCTAACCCAAACACTAACACTAACCTGTACCGTAACCCTAACCCTAACCCTAACCTGTACCATAACCCTAACCCTAACCCGAAACCTAAACCAAACCCTAAACTGTACAGTAATCCTAACCCTAACCCTACCCTAATGCTAACATGTACCGTTACCCTAACCATAACCCTAACCTGTACCACAACCCTAACCCTATTCTAACCATAACCTGTACGGTAACCCTAAACCTAAACCTAAACCTAACCTATATCGCAACCCTAATCCTAACCCTTCCCCTAACCATAACCCTAAACCTTACCTGTACAGTAACCCTAACCCTAACCCTAAACCAAAACTTAAACCTAACCCTAACCCTTCCCTGTACCATGACCCAAACCCTAACCCTAACCCTAACCTCTACTGTAACCCTACCCTAACCCTAACCTGTACCGTAATCGTAACCGTTACCCTAACCCTAACCCTAACCCTAAACTTAACCCTAACCTGTACCGTGACCATAACCCTAACGCTAACCCTATCCCTAACCGTTACCTGAACCGTAACCCTTCCCCTACCCCTAACCCTAACCCTAACCTGTACCGTAACCGTAACACTAACCCTTACGCTAACCCTAACCCTAACTTGTACCGATCCCTAACCCTAACACTAACCCTAACCCTAACTTGTACTGCAACCCTAACACTTAACTTAACCCTACCCTGTACCTTACACCTAACCCTCACCCAAACCCTAACCCTAACCCTAAACTGTACCGTAACCCTAATCCTAACCCTTACCCTAACTCTAAACCTTACCTGTATCCTAACCCTAACCCTACCCTAAAATCTATGGGAAAGCTAACCCTAACCCTAACACTAATCCTAACCCTAACCTGTACCGGAACACTAAACCTAACCATAAACCTATTCCTAACCTTAACGCTAACCCTAACCCTAAACCTAACCTGTACCATAACCCTAACCCTAACCCTAAACCTAAACCTAAACCCAACCTGTATCATAACCCTCATCCTAAACAGAACACCCCCATAAACCTAACACACAACTGTACGGCAACCCATACCCTAAACCTAGCCCTAACACTAACCCTAACCGTAACCCTTACCTGTACCGTTACACTAACCCTAACTCTAAACCTAACCTGACCGAAACACTAAGCATAACGTGAACCGAAACCGTAACCCTAACCCTAACACTAAACTGTACCATAACCCTAACACTTACCCTAACCCTAAACCTAACCCTAACCTGTACCGTAACCCTACAACTAACCCTAACCCTAAGCTGTACGGTAAAACTAACTCTAACCCTAAACCTAACGCTAACACTAACCTGTATCGTAACCCTAACCCAACACTAACCCTAAACCTAACTTGTATCATAACCCTAACGCTAACCCACCCTATACCGTAACCCTAACTCTAACCCTAACCCTAACATGTACAATAACCCTAACCCTAACCCTAACCTGTACCGTAACCCTAAACCTAACCCTAACCCTAAACATAACCCTAATACTAACCTCTACCATAAACATAACTGTAACCCTAACATGATCTGTAACCCTCAACCTAACCTTAAACCTAACCTGTACCGTCACCCAAACCCTAACGCTAAACCTTACATGTACCGTAAGCCTGACCGTAACCCTAACCCTAACCATAACCTGTACTGTAACCCTAACCCTAACCCTAACCTATACCGCAACCCTAACCGTAACCCTAACCCTAAACTGTACAGTAAACCTACCCCTAACACTAACCCTAACCCTAACCCTAACTTGTACCGTACCCTAACCCTAACCCTCACCCTACCCTGTACCGTAACCCTAACCCTAACCCTAACCTGAACCCTAAACCTAACGGTAACCCTAACCTTTACCGTAACCCTAACCTTAAAACTAACCCTAACCCTAACCGTAAACTTAACCCTAAACTGTACCGTAACCATAACGCTAACGGTAACCTGAACCTTAACCCTAACCTGTACCGTAAACCGAACCCTAACCCGAACCATAACCATAACCTTCACCCTAATACTAACCGTAACCTTAACCTGTACCGTAACCCTAACCGTAACACTAAGCCTAACCCTGACCCTAACCCTGACACTAAACCTAACCTGTACCGTAACCCTAACCCTAACCCTAACCTCTACCATAACCCTAACCCTAACCCTAATCCTAAACCTAACCCTACCCTGTACTGTAAACATAAACCTAACCCTAACACTAACCCTAACACTAACCCTAACCCTAACCGGTACCATCACCCTAAACCTAACCCTAATCCTAACCCTAACGCTAACTTAACCTAAAACTTTACCTTAACCCTAAACCTAAACCTAATCCTAACCGTAACAATAACCTGTACCTTAACCCTATCCTTAAACCTAAGCCCAACCCTAAGCCTAACCCTAACCACTACTGTAACACTAACCCTACCCTAACCCTAAACAAAACCCTAAACTGTACCGTAAACCTAACCCTAACCCTAATCATACCCCTTAACTGTACCGTAACCATAACCCTAACCCTAACCCTAAATCTAAACGTTACCTGGACCCTAACCCTAACCTTAATCCTAACCCTAACCTCTATGGCAAACCTAACCCAACCGTAACACTAACCCTAACCCTAACCTGTACCATAACACTAACCCTTACCCTAACCCGAACCCGAAAACTAACTCTAAACATAACTTGTACCATAATCCTAATCCTAACTCTAACCCTAACCTTAACCCTAACCCTACCCTGTACCGTAACCCTCACCCAAACCCTAACTCTAAACCTAACCCTAACCTGTACCGTAACCCTAGCCCAAACCCTAAAAATAACCGTAACCTGTACCGTAACTCTAACCCTAACCCTAAACTTAAACCCAACACTAACCTGTACCGTAACCCTAAACCTAACCCTAACCCTAACGCTAAACTATACAGTAACCAATATCGTAAACCCACCGTAACACTAACTTGTAAAGTAACCCTAACCCAAACCCTAACCCTAATCTGTACCGTAACCCTAAACCTAACCCACAACCTAACCAAAACCTGTACCGTAACCCTAACCCTAACCCTAAACTTTACACTAAACCTAACCCTAACACTAACCTGTATCGTAACCCAAACCCTAACCCTAAACCTAAGCTAACCTGTACCGTAACCCTAACTCAAAACCTAACCTGTCCCGCAACGCTAAACCTAACCCTAACCCTAACCCTAACCCTAACCTGTACGGTAACCCTAACTCTAACCCTAACCTTTTTGCAACCCTAACCCTAACCCTAGCCATGACCCTAAACTGTATGGTAATCCTAACCCTAACCATAACCCTAACATGTACCGTAAACCAAAGACTAAACCTAACCCTAACCCTAACCCTAACCTTAACCCTAACCCTAACCCTAACCCTAACCTGTACCGTAACCCTAACCCTAATTATAATCTTAACGCTAACCCTAATCCTAACCCTAACCCTAAATGCAGCCTGTACCATAACCCTAACCGTAACCCTAAACCCAACGCTAACCCTAACCCTAACCACTACCGTAACCCTAACCCTACCCCTAAATCTAACCCTAACCCTCACCATAAAGTGTACCATAAACCTAACCCTACCCTAAACCTACCCTAACCCTAACTTGTACCGTAACCCTAAACCTAAAACTAACCCTAACCTGTACCGTAACTCTAACTAACCTAAACTGTACCGTAACCCTAACCCTAACCCTAAATCTAACCTTGACCGGTACCGTAACACTAACCCTAACCCTAACCATAACCATAACAGTAACCGTAACCCTAACACTAACCCTAATGCTAACCTGTACCGTAACACTAACCCTAAACCTAACCCTAGCCCTAACCTGTACCACAACCCTAACCCTAACCCTAAACCTAACCCTGACCTGTACGGTAACCCTAAACCTACCCCTAACAAAACCTGTACAGCAACCCTAACCCTAACACTAACCCTAACCCTAACCCTGACCCAAACTGTGAGGTAATCCAAACACTAATCCTAACCCTACCCCTAACCCTAACCTGTAGAGTAAACTAACCCTAACCCTAACCCTAACCTAACCGGTACCTTAACCCTAACCCTAACCCAAACCCTAACCCTAAACCTAACCCTAAACTGTACCGTAACCCTAACCCTAACCATAAACCTAAACCTAAACTGTACCGTAACCCTAATCCTAACCCTAACCCTAACACTAACGCTAACCTATAACGTAACCCTTACCCTAAACCTAACTGTAACCCTAACTTGTACCATAACCCTAACCATATCCCTAACCTTAACCCTAAACCTAAACTGTACCGTAACCCTAACCCTAATGCTAACCTGTACAGTAACCCTGACCCTACGCCTAAACCTAAACTGTACCACAACCCTAACCGTAAACTTAATCCTAACCCTTATCCTAACCTTTACGGTAACCCTAACCCTAACCCTAACCCTAACCCTAACCTGTACCGCAACCCTAAATCTCACTCTAAACCTAACCCTAACCCTGACCATAACCTGTGCTGTAACCCTTACCCTAAACCTAAACCTAATCATATCCTGTATGATAACCCTAACCCTAACCCTAACCTGTACTGAAACCCTAACCCTAAACCTAACCCTAAACGTACTCCTATCCCTAACACTAACCTTAACCCTAACCCTACCCTTAACCTTAACCTTAACCCTAAACCTAACCCTAACCCTAACCCAAACCCTAACTGTAACCCTAACCTGTACCGTAACCCTATCCGTAACCCTAAACCCAACCATAAGTCTAACCATAACCACTACTGTAACCCTAACCCTAACCCTACACCTAACCCTGAACTTAACCCTAAACTGTACCATAACCCTAACCCAAACGCTAACCCTAAACCTAAACCTTACTTGTACCGTAACCGTAACCCTAACACAAACACTAACCCTAAATGTATCGTAACCCTAACCTTAACCCTACCCTGTACCGTAATCCGAACCCTAAACCTAAACTTTACCGTAACCCAACCACTAATGTAAACCTAACCCTAACACTCAGCTGTACCGTAACTTTGACCAACACTATCCCTAACCCTAACTTGTATCGTAACCCTAACCCTAACCCTAACCCTACCCTGTACCGTAAACCTAACCCTAACCCTAACCCTAGCTCTAAACCTAATCTGTACCCTAACCCTAACCCTAAACTCTATGGGAAACCTAACCCTAACCCTAACCCTAACCCTAATCCTAACCTGTACCGTAACAGTAACCATAACACTAACTGTAACCCTTACCCTAACCCTAAACCTAACCGGTAATGTAGCCCTAACCCACACCTAACCCTAACCCTAACCCTAACCCTAACCCTAACCCTAACCCTAACCCGTACAGGAACCCTAACCCTAACCCTAAAACTAACCCTAACTTGTACCTAACCATAACCCTAACCTTAACCCTAACGTGTACCGTAACCCTAAACCTAACTCTAACCCTAACTTTAATGCTAACGTACACCATAACCCTAACCTAAGCCTAACCATAACCCTAACTTGTACCGTAACTCTAACCCTAACCCTAACCTTACCGTAAACTTCACACTAATCCTAAATCTAACCTTGACCTGTACCATAACCCTAACCCTAACCCTAACCTGAAGCGTAACCCTAACCGTAACCCTAACTCTAATGCTAACCTGATCCGTAACACTAACCCTAACCCTAACCCTAACCCTAACCTGTACCGCAACCCTAACCATAACCCTATACCTAACCCTAACCTGTACGGAAAAACTAAACCTACCCTTAAACCTAAACTGTAGCGCAACCCTAAACCTAACCCTAACGCTAACATTGACCCTAAACTGTACGGTAATCCTAACACTAACCCAACCCTAACCCTAACCCTAATCTGTATGGTCAAACTTAACCCTAACCCTAACCCTAACCCTAACCTAACCGGTACCGTAACCCTAACCATAACCCTAAACCTAAATCTAACCCTAACCTGTACTGTAACCCTAACCCTAAACCTAAACCTAAACGTAAATTGTACCATAACCCTAATCCTACCCCTAACCCTAACCCGTACATGTACCGTAACCCTAATCCTAACCCTAACCATAACCCTAACGCTAACCTATACCTTAACCCTTACCCTAAACCTAACTGTAACCCTAACTTGTACCGTAACCCTAACCATAACCCTAACCCTACCCTTAACCCTAAACTGTACCGCAACCCTACCCTAACCCTAAACCTAACCCAAAACCTAACCCCAACACTGACCATAACCTGTACGGTAAGCCTAACCCTAATCGTAACCCTAACCCTAACCTGTACGGTAACCCTAACCCTAACACTAACCCTATTCTGTACTACAACCCTAACCCTAATCCTAACTCAAAACCTAAGCCTAAACCTAAGCCGAACTTGTATGGTAACCCTAACCCTAACCCTAACCCTAACCCTAACCCTAAACTGTACCGTAAACCTAAAACTAAACGTAACCCTATCCCTAACCCTAACCTTAACGCTAACCCTAACCCTAACCCTAACCGTAACCCTTGCCTGTACCGTAACCCTATCGGTAACCATAAACCCAACCATAAGCCTAAACCTAACCACTACCATAACCCTAAACCTTACCCTAACGCTAAACTTAACCCTAAACTGTACTGTAACTCCAACCCAAATGTGAACCCTAACCCTCACCCTTACCTGTACCATAACCCTACCCCTAACCCTAAACCTAACCTGTACCATAACCCTAACCCTAACCCTAACCCGAACCCTAACCCTAACCTGTACCGTAACCCTAACCCTAACTCTTACCCCAAACTGTGATGAAACCCTAAACCTAACCTGTACCGTAACTGGAACCCTAACACTAACCCTAACCCTAACCTGTACCATAACCATAACACTAACCCTACTCTGTACCATAATCCTAACCCTAACCCTAACCCTAACTCTACCCTGTACCGTAAACATAACCCTAACCCTAACTCTAAACCTATCTTGGACCCTAACCCTAACCCTAATCCTAACCTCTATAGCAAATCTAATCCAAACCTAACACTAACCCTAACGCTAACCTGTACCGTAACACTAACCCTAACCCTAACCCTAACCCTAACCTGTACCGTAACCCTAACCCTAACCCTTACCCTAAACTGTGATGGAACCCTAAACCTAACCTGTACCGTAACTGGAACCCTAACACTAACCCTAACCCTAACCTGTACCATAACCATAACACTAACCCTAACCCTAACCCTAACACTAACCTGTACCGTTACTTTAACAAACACTAACCCTAACCCTAACTTGTATCATAAGCCTAAACCTCACCCTAACCCTACCCTGTACCGTAACCCTAAACCTAAACCTAACCCCGCTCTAAACCTAACCTGTACCCTAACACTAACCCTAACCCTAAACTCTTTGGCAAACCAATCCCTAATCCTAACACTAACCCTAACCCTAACCTGTACCGTAACACTACCTTAACCCTAACTCTAACCCTAACTGTAACCCTAAACCTAACCGTACTGTAACCCTAACCCACACATAAACCTAACCCTAACCCTAATCTGTACCGAATACCTAACCCTAACCCTAAAACTAACCCTAACCTATACCTAACACTAAACCTAACCCTAACCCTAACGTGTACCGTAACATTAAACCTAACTCTAACCCTAAACTTAACTCTAACCTACACAATAACCCTAACTGTAAACCTAACCATAACCCTAACTTGTACCATAAACCTAACCGTAGCACTAACCCTAACCCTAACCCTAAAACTAACCCTGAACTTAACCCTAAACTGTACCGTAACCCACCCAAACGCTAACCCTAAACCTAACGTTACCTGTACCGTAACCCTAACCCTAACACAAACACTAAACCTAAATGTATCATAACCCTAAACCTAACCCTAACCCTATCCTGTACCATAACCCGAACCCTAACAATAACCTGTAACTTAACACTAAATCCAACCGTAATATTAACCCTAACACTCATCTGTACCGTAACTCCGACCAACAGTAACCCTAACCTAACTTGGATCGTAACCCTAAACCTAACCCTAATCCTACCCTGTACCGTAAACCTAAACCGAACCCTAACCCTAGCTGCAAACCTAATCTGTACCTTACCCTAACCCTAACTCTAAACTCTATGGCAAACCTAACCCTAACCCTAACACTAACCCTAACCCTAACCTGTACCGTAACACTAACACTAACCCTAACTCTAACCCTAACCCTAACACTAAACCTAACCGGTACTTTAACCCTAACACACACCTAACCCTAACCCTAACCCTAACCCTAGCTGTAAACCTAATCTGTACCCTAACCCTAACCCTAACCCTAAACTCTATGGCAAACCTAACCCTAACCCTAACACTAACCCTAACCCTAACCCTAACCTGTACCGTAACACTAACCCTAACCCTAACTCTAACCCTAACCCTAACACTAAACCTAACCGGTACTGTAACCCTAACCCACACCTAACCCTAACCCTAACCCTAACCCTAACCTGTACCGAAACCCTAACCCTAATCCTAAAACTAACCCTAACGTGTACCTAACCAAAACCCTAACCCTAAAACTAACGTGTACCGTAACCCTAAACCTAACTCTAACCCTAACCTTAACGCTAACCTACACCATAAACCTAACCCTAAACCTAAACATAACCCTAACTTGTACTGTAAACCTAACCCTAACCCTAACACTAACCTTACTATAACCCTCGTTCTAAACCTAAATATAACCTTGAGCTGTACCGTAACCCTAACCCTAACCCTAACCCTAACCCTAACCCTAAACTCTATGGCAAACCTAACCCTAACCCTAACACTAACCCTAACCCTAACCTGTACCGTAACACTAACACTAACCCTAACTCTAACCCTAACCCTAACACTAAACCTAACCGGTACTTTAACCCTAACACACACCTAACCCTAACCCTAACCCAAACCCTAGCTGTAAACCTAATCTGTACCCTAACTCTAACCCTAACCCTAAAATCTATGGCAAACCTAACCCTAACCCTAACACTAACCCTAACCCTAACCCTAACCTGTACCGTAACACTAACCCTAACCATAACTCTAACCCTAACCCTAACACTAACACTAAACCTAACCGGTACTGTAACCCTAACCCACACCTAACCCTAACCCTAACCCTAACCTGTATCGAAACCCTAACCCTAATCCTAAAACTAACCCTAACCTATACCTAACCAAAACCCTAACCCTAATCCTAACGTGTACCGTAACCCTAAACCTAACTCTAACCCTAACCTTAACGCTAACCTACACCATAAACCTAACCCTAAACCTAAACATAACCCTAACTTGTACTGTAAACCTAACCATAACCCTAACCATAACCTTACTGTAACCCTCACTCTAAACCTAAATATAACCTTGAGCTGTACCGTAACCCTAAACCTAACCCTAACCTGAACCGTAACCCTAACCCTAACCCTAACCCTAATGCTAACCTGATCCATAACACTAACCCTAACCCTAACACTAACACTAACCTGTACCATAACCCTAACCGTAACACTAACCCTAACCCTAACCTGTACCGTAACACTAACCCTAACGCTAAAACTAATCCTTACCCCAACACTAAACCTAACCTGTACGGTAAACCTAACCCTAACCCTAACCCTAACCTTAAACATAACCCTAACCTGTACCGTAACCCTAACTCTAACACTAACCCTAACGTGTACCGCAACCCTAACCCTAAAACTAACCCTAAACGTAACTCTGTCCCGACCCCTAACCTTAACCCTAACCCTAACACTAACCCTAACCATAACCGTAACCCTAACCTGTACCGTAACTCTAACCGCAACCCTAAACCCAACCCTAAGCCTAACCCTAACCACTATGGTAATCCTAACCCTAACCCTACACCTAACCCTAACCCTACACTAACCCTAACCCTATCTTGTACCACAACCCTAACCCTAAACCTAACCCGACAATGTACCGTAACCTTAACCCTAACACTAACCCTACCTGTACCGTAACCCTACCCCTAACCCAAATCTAACCCAAACCTGTACCGTAACCCTAAACCTACACGAACTCTAACGCTCACTTGTACCGTAACCCTAACCCTAAACCTAACCCGACTCTGTACCGTAACCTTAACCCTACCCCTACCCCTAACCTGTACCGTAACCCTAACCATAACCTTAACCCTAACTCTAAACCTAACCTGTACCCTAACCTTAACCATAACTCTAAACTCTATGGCAAGCCTAAGCCTAAACCTAACACTAACCCTAACCCTAATCTGTACCATAACACTAACCCTAACCCTAACACTAAACCTAACCCTAACCTGTACCGTAAGCCTAACCCTAACACTAAACCGAACCCTAACCTGTACCGCAACCCTAACCCTAACCCTAACACTAACTCGATCCTGTACGGTAACCCTAACATTAAACCTAACTCTAAACCTAACCCTAAACCTAACCCTAACCTGTACCATAACCCTACCCCTAAACCTAAGGCTGATCTGTACCGTAACACTAACCCTAACCCTAACATTAAACTGTACCGCAAACCTAAACCTAACCCTAACCCTAAACCTAACCTGTATGGTAAACCAAACCTAAACGTAACCCTAACCTGTACCGCAACCCTAACCCTAACCCTAACCCTAAACCAATCCTTAACCCTAACCCAGATCCTAACTGGTATGATAACACTAACCCTAACCCTAATCCTAACCCTAATCCTAACCCTAACCCTAACCCTAACCTGTACGGTAACCCTAACCCTAACCCAAACTTGTACCGCAACCCTAACCCTAACCATAACTGTAACCTGTACGGTAACCCTAAACCTAACCCGAACACTAACCTGTACCATAAACCTAACACTAAACCTAACCCTACCCCTAACCCTAACGTTAAACCTAACCCTAACCCTAACCCTAACCTGTACCGTAACCCGAACCCTAATCCAACCCTAACCTATACCGTAACCCTAACCCTAACCATAACCCTAAACTGTACCTCAACCCTAACCCTAACACTAACCCTAACCCTGACCCTAACCTGTACGGTAACCCTAACCCTACGCCTACACTAACCTGTACATCAACCCTAACCCTAACCCTAACACTAACCCTCACCCTCACCCTAAACTGTACGGTAACCGAAACCCTAAACCTAACCCTAATCCTTACCCTAACTTGTACAGTAATCCTAACTATAACCCTAAAACTAACCTGTTCCTCAACCCTAAACCTAACCCTAACTCTAACACTAACCCTAACACTAACCCTAATCCTAACCTGTTGGTAACCCTAAACCTAACCCTAACCCTAACTGGTACCGTAAACCTAACACTAAACCTAACCCTATCCCTAACACTAACCCTAACCCTAAACCCTAACCCTAACCCTAACCCTAACCCTAACCTGTACCGTAAACCTACCCCTAAACCTAAGACTGATCTGTACCGTACCACTAACCATAACCCTAACATTAAACTGTACCGCAAACCTAACCCTAACCCTAACCCTAAACCTAAACCTAACGTGTACGGTAACCCAAACCTAAACGTAATCCTACCTGTACCGTAACTCTGAAATAACCCTAACACTAAACCTAACACTAACCTGTACCGTGACCCTACCCCTAACACTAACCCTAACCCTTACAGGTACCGTAACCCTAACCCTAACCCTAAACCTAACGCGACACCCTACCGTAACCCTAACCCTAAGCCTAACCCTAACCGTAACCCTAACCCTAACCGTAACCCTAAACTCTATGGGAAACCTAACCCTAACCCTAACACTAATCCTAAACATAACCTGTACCTTAACACTAACCCTAACCCAATACGTAACTCTAACCCTAACGCCTACTCTAAACCTAACCGGTACCGTAACCCAAACCCTAACACTAAACCTAAAGCTAACCTGTACTGTAAGCTTAAACCTTCCCTAAACCTAACCCTAACCAGTACCGTAAACCTAACCCAAAACCTAATCCTAACCATAACCTGTACCGTAACGCTAAACTTAACCCTAACCCTAACCCTAACGCTAAACTATACCGTAAACCTAACCCTAAACCGAACTGTAAACCTAACTTGTACCATAACCCTAAGCCTAACCCTAAACCTAACCCTAACCCTAACCTGTACCATAAACCTAACCCTAACCCTAACCCTAACATGTTACGTATCCCTAACCCTAACCCTAAACCTAACCATAACCTGTACCGTAACCCTAAATCTAACCCTAACCCTAACCTGTACCGTAACCCTAACCTAACCCTAATACTAATGCTAAACTGTACAGTAAACGTAACCCTAACCCTAACCCTAACCTGTATCGCAACCCTAACCCTAACCCTATCCTGTACGGGAAAACTTAACCCTAACCCTAACTGTAAACCTAACCGGTACCGTAAACCTAACCCTAACCCTAACCCTAAACCTAACCCTACCTGTACCGTATCTCTAACCCTAACCCTAACCCTAAACCTAACCTTTACCGTAACCCTAACCCTAACCCTAACCCTAACCCTAACCCTAACCGTAACCCTAACCCTTCACTAACCTGTATCGTAAGCCTAACCCTAACTCTAAGGCTAACCTGTACCGTAACCCTAACCCTAACCCTAAAATTAACCTGTACCGCAAACCTAACCCTAACCCTAACACTAAACCTAACCTGTACGGTAACCCTAACCCTAAACTTAACCCTAACCTGTACCGCAACCCTAACCCTAACCCTAACCTTAATCCTAACCCTAACCCTAACGTTCACCCTAACCCTGACCCTAAACTGTACGATAACACTAACCCTAACCCTAAACCTAACCTGTACCGCAACCCTAACCCTAACACTAAACCTAACCCTATCCTTACGGTATCACTAACCCTAAACCTAACCCTAACCTGTACCGTAACACTACCCCTAACCCTAAGGCTGAACTGTACCATAACCTAACCCTAACCCTAACATTAAACTGTACTGTAAACCTAACACTAAACCTAATCCTAACCGTAACCTGTACCGTAACGCTAAACCTAACCCTTACCCTAAACCTAACGCTAACCTATACCGTAACCCTAACCCTAAACCGAACTGTAAACCTAACTTGTACCGTAACCCTAACCCTAACCCTAACTCTAACCCAAACTGTACCGTAACCCTAACCCTAACCCAACTCTAAGCTATACCGTAACCCTAACCCTAAACATAACCCTATTCTCTACCGCAACCCTAACCCTAAACCTATAGCTAACAATGACCCTAACCTGTAATGTAACCCTAACCCTAAGCCTAACCCTAAACCTGACCATAAACTCTACGGTAACGATAACCCTAACCCTAACCCTAATCCTTACCCTAACCTGTAGAGTATCCCTAACCATATCCCTAAACCTAACCTGTACCTGAACCCTAAACCTAACACTAACCCTAACAGTAACCCTAACCCTAACCCTAACCCTAACCCTAACCCTAACTTGTACGGTAACCCTAACCCTAACCCTAACCATAACCTGTACCGTAAACCTAACACTAAACGTAACCCTATCACTAAATCTAACCTTAACACTAACCCTAACACTAACATGTACTGTACACTAACCATAAGGCTAACCAACCTTAACCTTAACCCTAATCCGAAACCTAAACCTAACCCTAACCCTAACCCTAACCTGTACCACAACCCGAAACCTAACCCTAACTCTAACCTGTACAGTAACCCTAAACCTAACCCTAACCCTAACCTGTACCGCAACCCTAACCCTAACCCTAAACCTAACCCTAACCTGTACCGTAACCCTAATCCTAACACTAACCCTAACCTGTACCGCAACCCTAACTCTAACCCTAAACGTAATATGTACCGAAAGCCTAACCCTAACCCTAACCCTAACCTGTACCGTAACCCTCACATTAACCGTAACACTAACCCTAACCTGTACCGTAAAGCTGACCATAACCCTAACCCTAACCCTTACACTAACCTGTACCGTAACACTAACACTAACCCTAACCCTAACTTGTATCGTAACCCTAACCCTAACCCTAACCCTAAACCTCACCCGACACTGAACCGTAACACTAACCCTAACCCCAAACCTAAACTGTACCCTACCCGTAACAGTAACCTTAAAATCTATGGCAAAACTAACCCCTAAACCTAACACTAACCCTAACTGTAACCTCTACCGTAACACTAACCCTAATCCTAACCCTAACCCTAACCCTAACCCTAACCCTAAACCTAACCGGTATCATAACCCTAACCCTAACACTAAACCTAACCCTAACCCTAACCCTAACCTGTACCGTAAGCCTAAACCTAACTAAAATTAACCATAACCTGTACCGTAAACCTAACCCTAAACCTAACCATAATCTGTACCGTAAACCAAAACCTAACCCTAACCCTAACACTAACACTAAACCTAACCTGTACCGTAACCCTAACCATAACCATAAACTTAACCCTAACCCTAACCTATACTGTAACCCTCACCAGAGCCTAAATCTAACCCTAACGCTAATCTGGTTCGTTATCCTAACCCTAACCCTCACCCTAACCTGTACCGTAACCCGAACCCTACCCCTACCCGTAACCCTAACTCACACCTGTACCGCAACCCTAACGCTAACCCTAACACTAACCCTAACCCTAACCGTAACCCTTACCTGCGCCGTAACACTAACCCTAAACCTAAAACTAACTTGTACCGTAACCCTATGCATAACCCTAACCCTAACCTGTACCGTAAACCTAGCCCTAAACCTAACCCTAATCTGTACCGTAACCCTAAAACTAACCCTAACCTTAACCCTAACACTAAACCTAACCTGTACCGTAACCCTAACCCTAACCCTAAACTTAACCCTAACCCTAACCTGTACCGTAACCCTCACCCTAAGCCTAACTCTAACCCTAACCCTAATCTGGACGGTTACCCTAACCCTGACACTCACCCTAACCTGTACCATAACCCTAACCCTAACCCTAACCGTAACCCTTACCTGCGCCGTAACCCTAACCCTAAACCTAAAACTAACTTGTACCGTAACCCTATCCCTAACCCTAACCCTAACCTGTACTGTAAACCTAACCTAAACCTAAACGTAACCTGTATTGTAACCCTAACCCTAACCCGAACCCTAACCTGTTCTGTATACCTAACCCTAACCTCAACCCTAAACATAACCCTTACCGTAACCCTAACATTAACACTAACCTGTACTGTAACCCTAACAATAACCCTACCCTAACACTAACACTAACATGTACCGTGACCCTACCCCTAAAACTAACCCTAACCTTTACAGGTACCGTAACCCTAACCCTAACCCTAAACCTAACGCGACACCCTACCGTAACCCTAACCCTAACCCTAACCCTAACCGTAACCCTAACCCTAGCCGTAACCCTAAACTCTATGGGAAACCTAACCCTAACCCTAACACTAATCCGAAACATAACCTGTACTGTAACACTACCCTAACCCTATGCGTAACTCTAACCCTACGCTAACTCTAAACCTAACCGGTATCATAACCCTAATCCTAACACTAAACCTAACACTAACCTGTACCATAAGCCTAACCCTTCCCTAAACCTAACCCTAACCTGTACTGTAAACCTAACCCTAAACCTAATCATAAACCTAACCTATACCGTAACCCAAAACTTAACCCTAACCCTAACGCTAACCTATACCGTAAACCGAACCGTAAACCGAACTGTAAACCTAACTTGTACCGTAACCCTACCCTAACCCTAACCCTAACCCTAACCCAAACCTGTACCGTAACCCTAAACTTAACCCTAACCCTAACATGTTACGTAACCCAAACCCTAACCCTAAACCTAACCATAACCTGTACTGTAAACCTAAATCTAACCGTAACCCTAACCTGTACTGTAACCCTAAACCTAACCCTAAACCTAATGCTAACCTATACCGTAACCCTAACCTGTACCGCAACCCTAATCCTAACCCTAACCCTAACCCTATCCTGTACGGTATCCCTAACCCTAAACCTAACCCTAACGGAAACATAACGCAAACCTGTATGGGAAAACTTAACCCTAACCCTAAACGTAAACCTAACCGGTACCGTAAACCTAACCCTAAACTTAACCCTAACCCTAAACCTGACCTGTACCGTAATTCTAACCCTAACTCTAACCCTAACCCTAACCGAACCTGTACCGTAACCGTAACCCTAACCCTAACCATAACCGTAACCCTAACACTAACACTAACCTGTAACATAAGCCTAACCCTAACTCTAATGCTAACCTGTACCGTAACCCTAACCCTAACCCTAAAATTAAACTGTACCGCAAACCTAACCCTAACCCTAACCCTAAACCTAAACTGTACGGTAACCCTAACTCTAAACTTAACCCATAACTGTACCGCAACCCTAACCCTAACCCTAACCCTAACCCAAACTCTAAACTTAATCCTAAACCTGACCCTAAACTGTACGATAACACTAACCCTAACCCTAACCCTAACCCTAAACCTAACCCTAACCTGTACCGTAACCCTAACCCTTACCCTAACCCTAACCTGTACCGCAACCCTAACCCTAACCCTAAACCTAACCCTATCCTGTACGGTATCACTAACCCTAAACCTAACACTAACCTGTACCGTTACACTACCCCTAAACCTAAGGTGGAACTGTACCGTAACCCTAACCCTAACCCTAACATTAAACTGTACCGCAAACCTAACCCTAACCCTAAATGTAACCCTAACCTGTACCGTAACCCTAACCCTAACCTTAACCGTAACCTTAACCCTAACCCGGACCCTAACTGGTACAATAACACTAACCCTAACCCTAACCCTAACCTGTACGATAACCCTAACCCTAACCCTAACCTGTACGATAACCCTAACCCTAACCCTAACCTGTACCGCAACCCTAACCCTAACCCTAACCCTAAACCTACCCTAACCTGTAACGTAACTCTAACCCTAACCCTAACCCTAACAGTAACCCTAGCCTATACCGTACCCTAACCCTAAACCTAACCCTAACCCTAACCTGTACCACAACCCTAACCCTAAACCTAAACCTATACGTAACCCTATACCTAACCATAAACCATAAACTTAACCCTAACCCTAACCCTAACCCTAACCCTAACTCTATCCATAACCCTAAACCCAACCCTAAGCCTAACCCTAACCAATAACGTAACCCTAACCCTAACCCTAACCATAAACTTTACCCTGAACTGTACCGTAACCCTAACGCTAACGCTAACCCTAACCCTAACCCTAAACCTAACCCAACCTGTATCATAACCCTAACCTTAACACTAAACCGAACTCTAACCCTAACCCTAAACTGTACTGTAAGCCTAACCCTAACCCTAACCCGAAACCTAACCCTAACCCTAACCCTAACCTGTACCGTAAACCTAACGCTAACCCTAACCTAATCCTAACCCTAACCCTAACCCTAAACCTAAACCTAACCTGTACTGTAGGCCTAACCCTAACCCTAAACCTAAAGCTAACCTGTACCGTAAACCTAACCCTAACCTAACAGTAACCTGAACCATAAGCCTAACACTAACCCTAACCCTAACATTAACACTAAACCTAACCTGTACCGTAACCCTAACCCTAACCCTAACATGTTAGTAACCCTAACCCTAACCATAAACCTAACCATAACCGGTACCGTAACCCTTACCCTAAACCTAACCTGTACCGTAACCCTAACCCTAACCCTAACATGTTAGTAACCCTAACCCTAACCATAAAACTAACCATAACCGGTACCGTAACCCTTACCCGAAACCTAACCTGTACCGTAACCCTAAACATAACTCTAAACCTAATGCTAACCTGTACCGTAACCCTAACCCTAACCCTAACCATAACCCTAACCCTATCCTGTACAGTATCCCTAACCCTAAACCTAACCCTAACCCTAAACCTAACGCTAACCTGTACGGCAAAACTTAACCCTAACCCTAACCGTAAAACTAACCGGTACCGTAAACCTAACCCTAAACTTAACCCTAACCCTAACCTAACCTGTATTGTAACTCTAACCCTAACACTAACCCTAAGCCTAACCCTAACCTGTACCGTAACCCTAACCCTAACCCTAACCGTAACCCTAACCCTAACACTAACCTGTATCGTAAGCCTAACCCTAACTCTAATGCTAACCTGTACCGTAACCCTAAACCTAACCCTAATGCTTAACCTAACCTGTACGGTAACCCTAACCCTAAACTTAACCCATACCTGTACCGCAACCCTAACTCTAACCCTAACCCTAACCTTAATCCTAACCCTGACCCTAAACTGTACGATAACCCTAACCCTAACCCTAACCCTAACCCTAAACCTAACCCTAACCTGTACGGTAACCCTAAGCCTAACCCTAACCCTAACCATAACCATAAACTTTACCCTGAACTGTACCGTAACACTAACGCTAACGCTAACCCTAACCCTAACCCTAAACCTAACCTAACCTGTATCATAACCCTAAATGTAACATTAAACCGAACCCTAACCCTAAACCTAAACCGTACCGTAAGCCTAACCCTAACCTTAACCCTAACCCTAACCTGTACCGCAACCCTAACCCTAACCCTAAACCTAACCCTATCCTGTACGGTATCACTAACCGTAAACCTAACGCTAACCTGTACCGTAACCCTAACCCCTAACCCTATCTGAACTGTACCGTAACCCTAACCCTAACCCTAACATTAAAATGTACTGCAAAACTAACCCTAATCCTAACCCTAACCCTAACCCTAACCTGTACCGCAAGCCTAACCCTAACCCTAACCTTAACCCTAACCGGGACACTGACTGGTACGATAACCCTAACCCTAGCCCTAACCCTAACCCTAACCATTACGGTAACCCTAACCCTAAATCTAACCTATACCGCAACCCTAACTCTAACCCTAACCGTAACCTGTACGGTAACCCTAAACCTAAAATGAACCCTTACCTGTACCATAAACCTAACACTAAACCTAACCCTATCCTTTTTTTTTTAATTTTTATTTATTTATGATAGTCACAGAGAGAGAGAGAGAGAGAG